>CM053785.1:733934372-733971872 GCA_028749045.1 Cupressus sempervirens
TTTCAATATTTGACTTATAAATGTTTCTAGATATAGAATATCATATTCCCTAACAACAATGGGTGGAGGGATCTACAAATATTTTTGGTTAGGGTTCATCAGAATAGTGGTTCGAGTCATAGCCATCAATCCAGGGTTTAGAGGCTCAAGCAATAGCAAAAGCAAAGCAATGGCAATGAAGAGAAAGGCAGGAGTTGGCATCATTTGCAATGCACAGAGAATCTCTAACCTCTTTTGAATGTATGGTGAAACCTCATATATATCTAAATTTAAGAAGTAACACTCGAGCAAAGAATAATGACAAACAATGCACATGTCGAGCCCTTCCCAAATTAAAACAACTTTGATTAGCAAGAAAACCATCATATATCTAGAAATGGAGAGAAAAGGCTTTCAATAGACTTAGTAAGAAGAAAGTGGCACTTACTGGTGTGGCAAATGTGGTTGGGTAGACAAAGTAGACTTGCTAAAGTGGTGGGGGAATATGCATTGGGACATATAAATAAATAAATAAATAAATAAATAAATAAATAAATAAATAAATATATATATATATATATGATTGTGTTTTCGTGCATGTGTACATATTATGAAATGGTGCCACGTTGATGTACTTGATGCCTTCGAACTTGTGTTTCTCTATGTGGCCTCTTTTACTATTCTCATTGGGATGTGTATCCACTTTCATCTGACATGAATCTGCTGTAAGATCTTGGGCAGAAAAGTTATTCTTGACAATTTTTGCATTGGAAATGGCCAAACCCACAACCCTTCAAAAGATGTATTAGTTGTTTACAACCTGACCAAGTTTTGAATAATTTTTTAGTTTTGTTAAACTTGATTAGGTTTTGGAGAACTTTAAATGTTCTCAAGTTTATTTTCAATATTATTTTTCACTAGGCTTGGCTACTAAGCCTTGCCGCTTTTTGAAATATTTCATAACTTGGCTAGGGTATGATTTTTATTTTTATTTACTTTTTTTGGCAGTGTCCACTTTCTTATACACCATCTTGATGCATACATGAACTTATCAATCCTTATATGAATGCAGTTTGTTTAGATTAGGGTAGAATTAGAGATATTGATAAAACCATTAATATATCAAAACTCACATTTATATGCAACTTTGTAATTCAACTTTGACCTTTTATAATTTACATCTTTGGTGCTGCAATTATTATTATTTTTAAATCATATTTTTAATCCTTATTTAATCAAAACCATAGTATAATTTTGTTGCTATTGTTTTAGGCCACTGCTTTAATGAGTATTTAGATTATTCACAATTATTCGCAAGCAGAAATTTAGGTTTGTATATTCTATAGGTAAAAGGTAGTGAACGTAGCATGCTGTCCATTATACAGATTTAGATTTTGTAGCTAAAATATATTTTATTTTTAATTTAAAAAAGCATTGGTTGTATTTGATATTTTAGATTTTGAATGGTTGGGCATTTGTAAATGCTCATAGCTATCAAATGTCATGATAGTGAAACTTTAAACAATTCAACAAATTATCTGCCATTGACAAGAACGTGCATTTACTCCAACTTAAATTAAGAAGAACATGTTGATATGACCATATCAATGAATATCAATTTTGTTTCAAGAGCAGCAAAAATCAACATGGATAACAGAGTCTACAATGGTACCATTTTGTATGCTTGAAATACCCCCATGATAAATAGACTTTGTGTCTGTATATCTCCATTATGTCTGTCTTCTGTATGAAATGCACAATCTAAAAAATGGGCCATCTACTCTGACCAAAGTTTGCTCAAGTTGTTTCCAATTCCATAATCATTGCATTTTGTAAGTTTGGTAATCTTAAGTTTATAATTCTCCCCTTTTAATTGATCATCTTATATTGAGTTTGCTGCTTGGGCATGAATGACACCATTGGTAGTGAATAGGAAAACAAATATATTATGCATTGATTTGAATCGATGTATCCTTCTAAATTTATAAAACTCAATTTTAATATCAAGTTCTATTATGACAATTTTTTATAATAAAAAATTGAGCATTCATTATATATTTATTTTATTGATTAAATATTTCATATTTTCAAGTGGTTATTAAACTTATCCCATGATGTTGCAATTCACAATCTGTTTATGACTTTCTCTTTGATTTTGTGATATCAGGAAGTTAAATAATTTGCCCTTGTGAATTTAGATATTCGCTTGCCCTTGACTTGATGCCTCTAGATTATGTGATTTTAGGTTTAGGGATTTTGTTTGCCACTCTAATGTTTAAAGGTGATGGAGATCATTCATTGTATGAGCCTCTGATATGAGAACATAATATCATTCTTTGTATATTGAGAAACATCAATTGACAACATCATTAATCTTCTTGTGATCCACATGGGATATAATCATTCGAGATCTTCTCTCATATTCTTAGATGTGTTGTGCCTTCTTGAGATCATAGTTGATCAATCACAACAAGAGCACATTAAAAAACTATTTAATGCATGGGAACAAAGTTGATGTTTGAAGATCAAAATGACAACTGTTTAAAATGGAATGGAATAGATGAGATTCAAAAGGGAACAAAGTTGGCATTTGAAT
The DNA here is from genome assembly GCA_028749045.1 of Cupressus sempervirens. Taxonomy (NCBI): domain Eukaryota; kingdom Viridiplantae; phylum Streptophyta; class Pinopsida; order Cupressales; family Cupressaceae; genus Cupressus; species Cupressus sempervirens. The sequence continues at coordinate 733,936,948 of CM053785.1, forward strand.
GTTATGGTGACAACTACAAAAATGACATTAATAATTAATCTCCTGTACATTCTAAGAATAGCAGGATAACATTTGTGTGAATTATGCAGTATTGTCAGTAGTACCACATTCATCAGGAAATTAGAAACAGTCACCATAATTTCATAATGCCTAAAATTGATGCATTTAGTTTATTAAAATAAACTTCAATTAATAAGAACCATTTAACAATCTATACTCATCTTGAACTGTGATCTGACAGTTAATATTAAGAAGCTGCAACAAAAATGAATTAGAATTGATGAGGCTGAAGGACAGATAACACAAGTCAAAAGTTGTTAACTGCACAGGGAATGTTAAGCACTCCCATTTGCTCAAACCCATATTCTTCTATAGACATGGCTAGAAGAGAGCATATCATCAGATGCTTCAAATAATGCATCGGAACATAAAAATGTTCTTTCTCTTTCCCAACATACACTAAAAAACAACCTTTGGGAATCATATTCTTTTCTTCAATATCTTACTCACTTTTAGTACTGCCCATCAATGCATATCTAGATTATATCAACAATTGAGCTTCTCAAACTAAAACAAATTTGTCGTACCTGTGTGTATTAATTTTTAAGAGGAGAAACATAAATCTGAGATGTGTATAGGTTATCATTGAATTTAGGAATTAGGTGCTGAGGTGATATATATTCTGAGCATTTGCCTGCTTGTTGGACTATACTATTGGCCTTATCACAATCTCATGTTGCTTCATTGTGCAGCTTTGATGAGGACATTAATTTCCTATGTGGTTGCCAAAGTGTTCACCATGCAAATACCTAAAATTGGAAAACTACAGAGTTATTTTTTGACACCTTAATTCTTTTTATTGGTGTAAGACTACCGAGAAATCTGGATAAACCGATCAAGGATTCTCAAGGAAGGAAGTCTATCAGCTTAAATATATAGCAATAGTATAACCCTTCAACTCCCAACATACCCCAATTTTATAAAATCTAATAGACATATATATATCTACTGCATTAACTACATGACAATAAAAGATGAAAGAAAGAAATTCTCAATCTCTTTCATGAACTAAAGGGTAGCTTTCTTGGTCTTCTCTAGAGAAGGAATATCTAGTGTGAGTGGATTGTATTGAGCTCTCCAAGAAACAATGCAATCATTAGCTCAGAGGAGTGAAAGTAAAGGTGACTATATATGGATCATACATCTTCTTCAGCTCTCCATCCACCACCTTGTATGTTATCTCATATGTTCCATTCTCGTCCTCTTTCACCTTCTTTATTTTCTTGTTTGATTGGATCACATTTTTATTCACAACTACAATTCAATCATCAACATAATCTCACTACATAGCCTATTTATTAATAAATAAGAACACCCACACATTCACATAATAGAAGACTTCAAAAATTTGGAAAAATCATAGATAGACTTAAACGAGTTTTATATTTTTGATGAAGAAGAATATAATCCTAATTTTGTTAAAGAAAATATTGAAGTTTTCTTCAAGACTAACAATGACTTGTAGAATGATGTTCAAATTGTTGAACAAAGAGAAGAACATAGATCAAAACCAAGAGAAGAAGTAAGAGTTGAAATAATAACTCCTACACCTAATAGAAATTTGGTGAAATCACCACTTTGAACAAATCATTGGAAGTAAAGACAAAGGAGTGATGACAAGAAACATAGTACATGAAAAAATATGTTTTATTTCACAAGTTGAACCTAAGAGCATGGATGATCATTGAATTCAAGCAATGTAGGAAGAATTAGATCAGATTGAGAAGAATGAGACATGAGAATTTGTTCTTAGACCTAAAGACAAGAATATTATAGGAACTAAATGGGTATTTAGAAATAAGATGAATGAAAAAGGTGAAGTTGTGAGGAATAAAGCAAGGTTGGTATGCAAAGGATATTCACAACAGGAAGGTATAGATTATGAAGAGAGTTGCCATAATAGAAGTAGTAATAATGTTCTTGGCTTATGCAAAAAGTAAGAAGTTTAAAGTGTATCAGATGGATGTAAAGTCAACATTTCTGAATAGAGAACTTGAAGAAGAAGTCTACATTGAGCAACCTAAAGGATTTCATTTGAAAAAAGAAAATAACATGGTATGGAGATTGAAGAAATCACAATATGATCTACAACAAGCACCTAGAACCTGGTATGCAAGGTTGGACAAATATTTAGCAAAATTGGGATTGTTAAAGGTACAACAAATAATAATTTGTATTTGAGAGAAATTGAGAATAGATTATTGATCATTGTGATATTTTTTGATGACATAATCTTTGGAGGAAATGATGAATCAAGTGATAAGTTTGTTGATGAGATGAAGAATGAATTTGAGATGAGTATGAGTGGTGAGATGAAATTTTTCTTGGGTTTACAGATTGTGCAAAATAGTGATGATATTTTTCTATCACAAGCTAACTATTTGAAAGACTTATTGAAAATATTTGGTTAGAAAATTGTAAGCCTATTGGTACACCTATGATAACTGGTCACATGTTATCTAGCAAAGATGAGACACATATAGTTGAGCAGAAAAAGTACAGATTCATGATTGGAGGTTTACAATATCTGGCTCTTACCAGACCTGTAATATCCCCCTAACAATGAAATGTAACATTGAACAATTTTTTTAATGCATTAAAATGATATATAAATGTAATAAATAATTGATTTAGATGTATAAAATAAAATAATAAATTATTAAAGAAAAATGTCAAAAGGAAATTTAAGAATAAAAACATATATTATCACATAAATAATATCGAAAGAATAAACATTATATATTTAACACCTATCAATAAACAATTATCTAAGTGAATAGTTGGAAGACCCATGGGTCACAACCTTTACATTCATTGAGAAACAATACATAAAATCGTGAGTGGCTATTGAATGGAATAGTAGAAGAGAGTAGAAAAATAAATGGAATACAGTATGGAAAAACCATAATGGAAATGAAGCTTTTAGAAGGAAACATTAATGTATTGCATCGAACCTGCATGCGAATCGAAGGAAAGAAATATTTGATGCAGCATCCACAAACGTAGTAGGGACGAGAAACAAGAAGTTTGAGTCATAGTTGCATGAGTGTCTTCAAACTAGACGAGTTTTGATGAAGAGAAGAAACACAGGAGTATGAAGTCTTCTGTACACTCCATTGACATGGTGAGTGGATCTCCTTTGGAAGGAGGACACAGACCAATAGGGATAACAAGAAGACACATCGAAGAACATGGAGGACTAAGTGAATATTACAATCCACATGGACTTGCAGCATGCGAGGGGCTTGTGACAGGTGTACAGAGCAACATAACACATTCAATTACAAACCACTTACAATGAAGATAGGCCTTTATTACCAAGGGCCCAAAAGATTGGACAACGCACTAGGCAGGAACAAAATAATTTCTCATTCAAACAATCAAGATAGATAGATAGATAAAATTTTAACGTCCACGAAGCTAAAAATAGCCTATGGGACAGCAAGACAACTCAAGCAGACTTAAGTAGCGCTGTTCGCCTCTTGTGTAGACTAATGATGAGCCCCCCCAATTGCTCAATGTACTCTTCGTTGAACAGGTTATGCCAAGAACTGTCACATATAGTATCCACAAACTTATCCCTGCTATCCTTGTAGGCCTCACATTCTAGAATAAAGTGCTGTTCAGTTTCCACTTTCCCAGAATTGCAAAATTTGCAAATTCTCTCTTCCCAAGCCTCCTTTGGCCTCTTCCAACACCCGATCTCACAACAAAGTTGGTGAGAGTTGGTTCTCAGCTGAGCAATAAGAATTTTAGCTCTCCAAGAAATGTTGGCTCCTATGTACACTTTTTCGAGTTGATCACAAGTGGGGTTGAACTCATTTATATAATATAGTTTCTTCCTCCCAATCTCGCTTCCCCAATTTCTCTTGTAGAATTTCTCCATAACAAAGACCTTTATTTCTTTATTATTTGTGGGGCACATATTGAAATGAATATTCCATTTACTCATCCACTTGATGTTTTGTTGCATCCATGTCCTTTTTCGCTTACATAGTGTGTCCCTAAAGCAAACTTTCGACCATCTATCCTCTTCCATTTTTTTGATTCTTTTTAGATAGCTTAAAAGGCGAACCATAGCAAGTGCCTCGATAGGCGCAGCCCCCATTTCACTTAGCATGATGTCATATGGAACAGTGCTTTTAATTTTAAACTTGCTTGTAATCAAGCGCTTTTGGATTCCTTCGATTTGTTTCCATCGTGCTATAGTAGTGCTGCTGGCCCATAATTCACACCCATAAAGAACAACTGGCATCACAAGAAGACCGAACAAGGTTTGAATAGTTTTCCAATCCCACAACTCCGCTTCACGGCACCTATTCTGAAGAGCGTAGAAAGCCTTCCATCCACCTAATGTCCTTTTATACCTGCAGCTAGACTAGCTTAGTTTTTTGTTGAAATCGATGCCAAGGTATTTATATTCCGCAACTTCTTCGAGAACACTTCCATTGTAATAAAATTCATGTTGATGCTATTTTTTATTATTAGAGAAAATCATAACCTTGGTTTTGCTGATATTGACCTGCATCCCCACCATTCTACAAAAGCGCTCAAGAGAAGATAGATGGTCTTGCAAACCACAAGCAGATTTGGCAATTAAAATGAGGTCGTTCGCATATAGGAGTAGCTTTATAACAAATTCTCCTAGCTGAATGCCTTCACGCTCTTGCATGTTTAACCACTCTTCCAGTTTGTCAATATATAAACCAAATAAAGTAGGGGATAAAGGGCAGCCCTGTTTGACCCCGATATCGCTCCTAAAACATTCTGAAATGCCATCCGAAGTTCTGATTTTGACTTTCACCTCTTCGTACATCCTATGAGCAGCAGCTCTGAGATGCCTAGGAATCCCCAATTCTTCCATCCTCAACCAAAGCTTGTCTCTCGGAACGGTATCAAAAGCCTTTTTGAAATCAACAAAGCAACAAAAAACCTCTTCCTTTTTCTCCCACTCTTTTTCAATAATGTGTCTCAGAGTGACACAGTGATCCACTGTCGAGTGCTTTGGCCTAAAACCAGCTTGTCCTTTAGCACGTTTATGATTTTCTTCTGCCCATTTGCTGATCCTAGTTTCTATCATACTGCCAAAAAGTTTAGCAAAGAGGGGATTGATCATTATAGTCCTGTAGTTGGAGGGATTGTTAACATCACCACTCTTAAAAAGTGGTATTGCAAGGCTGATTGTCCAATCTTTCGGAAACCCTTCCTGGCAGATTTTGTTGAAAATTTCAGTGATGTGCGGTGCAAGAGTTTTCATACCCCACTTCAAATATTCAGCTTGAAGCGCAACAAGGTCTTTTGCTTTGCCTCCACCCAACTTCTTAATCCCTATCTCTATCTCTTGCACAGTAAAAATATTTGTGGTATCATTGACCAAAGGTGGCTGTCCCACTCCACCCTCTTGTTCATAAAGTTTCTTAGCATAATCAAACCATTGGGTGGCAGTAATATTATTTTCAGTTTGCTTCCTCCTTGGTTGGAGTTCTTTCCAAAAACGTTTGGGGTTATTTCTGCCCAAGAAAATTAGCTCCTCTCTCCTTGTGGACATAAAATCGATTTTTTTCTTCTTTAGGATCTGTTTGTAGGTCTTAATGTCAAGGTTAGTTTTATTTGACTCCCTTAGATTTCTCCTAGCCCTCTTGCATTCCTTATCAATGATAGACTTTGACTTGAGGGGATTCCCAATCAAAGTGCACGGAGAATAAATGAGGAGACGCTATCCATGTCAAGGTATAGACAGTTATATCATTGTCAGCTAAGCAAGTATGTAAAATAGTAGTGTAGGAATATATAATTATGTGAAATAATGTTTATTAATTATATCTAGGAATATGTGGAAGTAAGATTATATTTAGATATTTTGTAATAGTACTATTACTAGAACATAGAATAGTATTATTACTAATCTAATTTATATAATTTAAATGTGAGGATTCTTAAGATCATCATAAATTTTTAGTAATTGTTATATTATAAAAAGAAGTTAGATCATATAAATAAATATAATTAGATTGAATAATTGAGATCGAGAATTAAACATATGCTTTAATATGATAAGTTCAAGAGAGTCCCTCTGGGAAGAGAGTGATCTTGATAGCTTAAGATCAAGAGAGTCCCATTGGGAAGAGAGTGATGGTAATATGGTTATAAGGTCAGAATATTTCATGGAGGTCAATATATGCATATATGTCAAGGGCCCTGGATAGAGAATGTCTCTTCTAGGAAGGACCTTAAAGGGAGCACTTCATAGAAGACAAAGAAGTAATCATGGATCTAAAGATCCTTAAGAGGGTTATTGATCCTGATGTGGAGATGTATTTAAGGTTGGGTTATGATAGAGGGTAGAATAGTGAAATATATTTTACTATTGTATAAATTCTAACTTTGGTTTTGCAGGTATTATTGTCCTTGTTAGTGGGGACATTACAAGACCAGATATAGAAAATGTTGTTGGGATAGTAGCAAGATTTCAAGCTAATCCTAAGGAATCTCATTATGCAACAGTAAAGAAGATATTCAGATATCTCTAAAGGGTACACTTGATTTTGGATTATGGTATGATAGATTAAGTGATTTCACTTTGTGTGCTTATACTAATACAGATTGAACAAACAATATGGATGACAGAAAAACACTAGTTTTGGAGTATTTTTTCTTGGAGGAAGATTGGTTTCTTGGCTAAGCAAGAAACATGATTGTATTTCACAAAGTACAATAGAAGTAGAGTGTGTAACAAAAAAAAAAATTGTAATCAGATTATGTGGATGAAGTAGGTGCTACAGGACTCTGAGATAGAATTTTTAGAACCTGTTATCATACAGTGTAATAACATATAAGTACAATGAGTATGTATAAGAAGCATGTGCTACATTCTAAAACTAAGCATATATTGATTAAGTATCATGTTTTGAGAGAGAAAGTTGCAGAGAAAGAGATCAATTTAGAGTATGTAAGTACAAAAGAGCAGATTGCAAATATCTTTATGAAGCCCTTGCCTAAGGACACATTTGAGTATTTGCGAGGTATGCTTGGGGTTATGCCCTTGCCTATTTCTGAATAGATAATGCAAAGAGTACATCAGTCCAGTGGTACATAAAACTATCGTTTATCTTGATTAAATGTTGATGCTTCCTATATAGGGAGTATCTGAGATGAGTAGAGTCATCAAGGACTCTTAGTAATTTTCTTAGAACAATATCTTTGGACACTTGAGCTGGTTGAAGACTTGGAATAGATGATTGACATAATGAAACCTTTGTCATTGATATCAATAGGGGAGAAGTATACATGAAAAACATCTCCATGAATGGGGGAGAGATTGCATAGAAGACTCCTATGAATGGGGAGAGATTGCATAGAAGATATCTCTTATGTATGGGGGAGAAGTATAGTTGATGTCTATGGGAGAAATATTGAATGGGGGAGAAGTTGTGAATAATTGATTTTCATTCATGTAAGACTGAGATGAAGAAGTTGTTCCTAAAAGTAGTGTGAAAATTGATGACCATCCATAGAAGAATGAGAGTTGTTCCTAAGAGCCAGAGCGTACAAACAATTGATGTCAATACTAAGAATGAGAAAGCACAACCAAAGTAGTGTTAAAGTGGATTTTAGATTTGATTGATGAAGAAGATTTGAAAAGAAGAGAACAATAGAACAACATCAACAAAGTTTGATTTGGTATTCTTGAAACTTAAATGTTTTTCATCTATGTTAGCATCAATGCCAAAGGGGGATATTTTTAGCATGAATGCTGATGGTATTCCTTTGGGGGAGTATCCTAAGCATTACTAGAATACTTAGGGAGATTGTTAGCATGATTGACATGCTGCATTCATGACTTTGTTTGTCATCGATGTCAACAGAGCATTGTTTATGTGAAGAGTGATAGAGTAGTAGACAGAGAACAAGGTCATACAAATAGAGTAATGATTATCATGTCAAGCACAATTAAGAATGTGTTCTATATTGTGTCCTGATGAAGTGGTTAAATGCGCATGAAGAAAGTCAAAGACAAGTAGAAGATATTCCTTATTTACAGAGGACAACATACAAATAGAGTAGATCTGAGAAGTAATTTCTAATGTTTCGATTGTATCTCCTAATAGAGATAGAATTATGATATATGCAGTTAGACAGAGACATAAGACAACCTGATGATGACATCAGAGAGTGTGCAAGGTCAGAGTTTGCACGTGTGAGAAGTTGTAAAGACTGTGAGCCAACAATGTTGTGTGATTGTAAAATAATTGATTATCTTAAAGAGGTCCTATTATAATTAGTTGGGAAAGCCTCAAGGACAACTCAAGGAATTATTTTGAGGATATGGTATAAAGGAAGGTTATTTTTCCTTATGATGAAGTGTGTGATAAAAAGTGTGATATGCGAAGTCTTTGGTAAATGTGATCATAAGCGATCCAAGGGATTATTGGATGTGAAGTTGTTGATTTGGTATCGAGATTAGAAGATGATAAGTCTGGTCAAAGGACAAAGAAGGAGCTATAAATTTCTATTATTCTGCAAGGAATAATACATTGATCAGTTGGATAGTGAGTTTAGTGGTCTTGCCCCTAAAGCTTTTTGGACAGTGGGTCCATCTACCTTCTACAACTCCTAATAGGGTTGAAATCTCCTAACAAGGATTAAAAGTCTCCTAACAAGAACTAATAAGTACCAAATGTATTTCATTGACTCCTAATAGGGTCCATCCTCTAACAAGGAACATTTATATTAGTACATCATTTTGTGGGTACCATCCCCACTGGGATTTTCCCTCTGATCAAGGGTTCCCTAGTTAACATATTTGGTGTTATTGTGTATGAGTATCTTGTTATGGTTGCTGATTATATTGTTCACATGTTTGAGGATTAATAAGGTTGATAAATATTTTAATAATTGGATAATTGATCCCCCCTTCTCAGTTATCTAGGTGGACTTTACTTTCTAACACTTTTGACATGGGTAGTTCAATGATTTTTTGAAAGTTGCAATCATAAGCTTATTTTCTTCCTTCATATCTATAAGAAGGAAACTGGGACCAAAGTACGGGTTCAAACTTTTTGTTTTGGAGAAAGGACAGTGAATCTTGTGTTCCAAATTATGGTTTGAGTTGTTTGAAAATACTAGTGAAAAGTTTTATCTTGCCGTTTCCAATTTTTTTCCTTTCAGTTATATGGATCGGTATATCAAAATTATATCTAATTTGCTGATGCATATTCATCTTTCAATGTGATTTCTTCAAATAGAAATTAAATTCAATTAAGTAGATTACCATAACTTGGAGAATTCAATCTGAATTAAGAAGAACCTAATAATATAGGTACTTGCACGTTTATGAAAAACATAATTTTTTTTTTGCCAAATACCTAGTATTTCATCATCTAAGGAGGGAAAGGCACCTATAATATTTTGCCCAAAAATAAAAACTTCTAAAATTCATATGTATGTTCTAATTTTGTTGAAGGTTTAGTTTATTTTGATTTCATAATAAGTAATAAAGGGTAATTGAATTGGAACGGTGATTAAAAGAAACCCTCAATGTTGTATAAGGTTTTATTTCCTTTGAATTACCATAGAATAATAATTGATGGAGAAATTGGATTACCTACTAAGGTTTGGCAAAGTTTGAATCATTTTGGTAAATCTCGTCCGTTGGCCAAGTCCAACATTAAGCATGGAGTTGGTATGATCTACAGAATCTTGTAAATCTATTGATTTTAGAACTCTATGGTAGCCGGCACTTAAAAAAGGAATAGAAAAACTCTCTGTTTATAGAAAGGTTAAAACCATATTTTCCAATTCTATACTCTTAAAACAATCCATTGTTATGAAGGTTGTGTTGACATAAATGTTATTGACAGGAATGTGTCCTAAACTGAAAACTTATATCAATCATACTACACGAAAATAAGTCTCCAGTTCAGGGTATAAGGACTCAAGCAAATGCTCATGAGATGACATGATTGCAAGATATGCCCAGAAAAGCTTTCAAGCAAATCCAATTGGCAGGTGTAAAGCAAAATTCCACAGCTTTTGACAATGCCCCGTCTTTTTTGGTGACTTTTACTTTTGCATGAAGATAATAATGGACGATATCATAAATTCTCTATTATAATATTTGATGTCTGTATTTTTTATGGTGATCCCACTGATATGAAGTATTGTTATTTCCCATCACATATAGTATGCGCTATATACTCGTTTAAAAATATTTTTAGTATTTTTTTGCAATTGATAAAAAGCATTTTATGATGAGCTGACTCGCATCTATTTTTTTATAACATTTTCCTATCGATTCTATATGAAAGACCATGAGTAGATATATTTGTCTGGATATATAAGAGAACGTGAAAGTAAGAAAGATACGAAATGGCTATAAAAACTCCATTTCTCATATTACTTGAAAGAAACTGATAATTCATATAATATATAGCAATATTATAAACCCTTCAACTCCCAACATACCCTGGTTTTATAAAATCTAATAGACATATATCTCTACTGCATTAACTGCATGACAGCAGAAGATGAAAGGTAGAAATTCTCAATCTCTTTCATGAACTGAAGGGCAGCTTTCTTGGCCTTCTCTGGAGGAGGAACATCTGGTGTGAGTGGATTGTATTGGGCTCTCCAAGAAACAATGCAATCATCAGCTTGCAGAGGAGTGAAAGTAAAGGTGACTATATATGGATCATACATCTTCTTTAACTCCCCATCCACCACCTTGTAAGTTATCTCATATGTGCCATTCTCGTCCTCTTTCACCTTCTCTATTTTCTCCTTTGATTGGTTCACATATTTATTCATAGCTGCGATTCAATCATCAACATAATCTCACTACATGAGCCTATATATTTATAAATAAATAAGAACACCCACACATTCACATAATAGAAGACGCCAAAAATTTGATAAAATCATAGATAGACTTAAAAGAGTTTTATATTTATCTTATTATATTTTTAACAATTAGAATCTATTTATAAATAAATAAGAACACCCACACATTCACATAATAGAAGACGCCAAAAATTTGATAAAATCATAGATAGACTTAAAAGAGTTTTATATTTATCTTATTATATTTTTAACAATTAGAATCTCTCATTTTCTATTGGGATGCTCTACCACTGTACTGCCAAGTCTTTTAATGACTGGCCCATCTTTGAATCAGCTGAGACTCATTTTTCAACCTCCCTTATCTCCTCTTATCAAATAAATATATATTAGTTCACAACATAAAACATATAGGTTATTGAAAACAAAAATTCCATTACCTGGACCTAACTTGAGCAACCTTATGCTGCCTGGTGTGCCATCACCTTCAACATATTGGGCATCAGCCAGAAGATCAGGATTCATTTTTCTTGTCAGCTCATTATTTCTGTAAATTTCCCAAGCCTCGCTTGCAGGAATATTGAGCTTCACTTCCCCATTAAGAAATCCCATGCTTCCCTTTTGTCTTTACAGAAGAGAAATACTGCTCTGGTAACAACAATCTTTATGATGATGATTGAACAATGGTACATGCAGTTTTATAGGTAACATCAGATGTGTGCTGGAAGAAGAACAAATAAAATAACTTTTTACAAATGATGGTTATACCACTATCTTCCCGATGTGTTAGAAAGTGGATTGGATGGACTGGGAGTAGCTATTAGGTATTAACATATAAAATGGCAGGATTCCTATCCACATTGGTAAAGATAGGGTTTGGAATCTCTGCTTTTTGAAGATGTGAAATGACAATGCATTATTGTCATGATTTTTGACCATACTTGAGTATCTATATAAATAATTACTTTAAGCCAGCCAACAACATATGTTATGTTTATCAATCACTTTCTGAGAATATATTGCCAATCTTTCTTCTGCAAGTTTTACTATTATTAACAGGTATCTACAATCTAGAGGGATTACAAAGTTATCATGAGCTCATTGGAATCTGTCCCTTGGGAAATGAAACCAGACATGTCTTCCCAATGTCACGGGCCTGGATTCCAAGCATTTTATAAAGCAATCCGTCACTGATTATTCTTTTTCAACTTCTCCCGAGTGAAAACAGCCAATGCTTTTGGATTCAACTTGGGATGAAAAGTAGTCTATATTCCCATAACTTAATGTGAAGGGTCAATGGAGAATTCTAAGAAACTCTGATCGCTATTCTCCACTCATGTCTCTTCGTAATGTGATTTGACTACAATCGTATCATAAAACGTTTAATAATACTCATAATTGAATTATGATTCATTTGTATCTGACAAATAATTATTCATTCAAGAAAACATGATTTTTAAGAAAAGAAAATTTCTTAAATAGGACAGAATTGTTATACAGCCGGAGTCCCTGCAAGCTATTCTTTTCTTTAAATTTCATGCAGCTGATGCAACCATGTGTGAAATAGGTTAACATATACAAGTTAGATAAAAAATAAAAGTAGAAATGCACCAGAATGTATATATTTTACTTAAATGCTAGTAGTGCATTATTATGTTATTTATTGTAATATAATTTTTTAATATTTTTTAAAACTCTTTATTTAGTTGTCATATTTTTCTTTCACTTTAGATATATATGATATTTAAGTTGGTTTGCTAAACAAAAAAATTCTTAATAAATAGTTAATTACTTTATCAACAATTGAGAGATCCCCAAGATTTTATATCTTGATTTACTTGTTAAATGTGGAATGGGGCTTTTGCATTCTGTCTAGGGGTACATCCCTAGCTTAAATTTGAGGGGAGACTCTTTGATGAAATTGTGGGCTTCTTGTTTGTAGTGCCTATAACCAAGGTTCAAAACTTGTACGGTTACTCTCTACTTTGTCAACAATTGAGACATCCTCAAGATCTTGTATCTTCATTTATTTTTAAGATGTGGAGTGGGGCATTTGCATGCGGCCTAGGAGGTACATCCCTAGCTTAAATTTTTAGAGAAAAACCTTTAATGAAATGGCGGGACTTCTTACATGTAGTGCTTAGAAAAAAGGTTCAAACCTCACAAGGTTACTCTTTATTGTGTCAACGATTGAGAGAATCTCAAGATCTTGTATCTTGATTTATCCGTAGATGTGGAGTGAGGCATTTGCATTCTATCTAGGGTTACATTCCTAGCTCTCACGAGTACACGTTACAAGCTATTGGTTGTTGTTCTTGGTGGTGGAAATACTCTCCATGTAAAAAAAATAAATACGTTACTTTATCAACAAATAATTAAATAACATTACATTGTTTATGTACTGAATATTCTCAACAACGAACTAAAGTTATTAAGATGAATTGATGAAATCATACTTTTTTAATTGGAAGAATAAATTTTAAATAAAATCAATGAGAATTTACACACTATATGTAAACATTTGAGTTGACAAATCCTTTTTCCAACTTAAGTATGATAGTAAACGAAAAGAAATGCAAAACAACATACATATAATCATCTTGATGCTACCAGTAAGAACAATCACTCCTCGTGAAGAGGTCCACTAGAAAAACCTGAATTAAGAAAATCATAGTTTATTAAGTATTTGCTACTTTGATAAATTTTGTAGAAAATATTATGATAATAGTACTTCTTGTAATAATTAAAAGGTGTTATTAAATAATTGACTAACTCAAATATGTGTAGGCTTATTGGCCAAGCATGAGACACAATGATTTATAGCTAATTTTTTAAAAATATGAGTGCTTAGTAAGCAAGCTTACACATATTTGTGTCTATTAACATTAAATGACCTCTATTAGTGAAGATGCTAAGCTTATTTTTGTCTATAGTAAAAAAAATCACACTTCTAAAAATAATCTTAGGGTAATTATATAATATAACTAATTACCTAACTATTAATCCAGCTATAAGAGGTCAGAAGTTAATATTTTTTATTTATAATTAATGTTACATGTACCAAATAAATAAAATAATTTGAATTAAATGGGAGGGTTTACCTAGATATTTGGTAAACCAGTTATACTATAGATAGAGATGCTAAAACATCACACGTAGCAAGATATCTTACACATAAAGGTATGTTAAGTGATTGAAAATTATTGACCAAGAAGTTTGAGCACAAAACTTCCTAATTGACTCTTACAACACTAAAACATTTGAGTGAAAATGAGCTAGTCATGGACATGATATAGTTAAATATTCTATCTGAAATGTGTTCAACTTCTTATATGCTCTAAAGAACAAGTAGGGTTAGGAGGCATCTTTGAAGATTTAATTTAATTGTGAGGTTTGTGTATTATAGACCTGACCATTTATTCCTATATGATGTTACGAATAACAATCCTCACAACTCAACTATGAAGGAGGAGGGAGCAGAATTAGTTGTGTGCAATAGTAACAAACTTTATACTCTTCAAATAAATCACCAATGAATGATATAGCTTAATGCAAAACACTATGACCAAGATATAAACTAATACCATAAGACACAAAGACTTTTATTCTTGAGGAAAACGTTGTTAAGGGAAAAACTGATGTACAGCCTCACCTTGGAAAACTTAGGAGGAAATAAATCACTCAACTAAGTTTTCATCAAGGGGTTCATGCACCTTTCGGATCAATTATTCCACTTAACTCAAATTGATATCTATCTCACTCTCTTAATACCATTGATGTGTAGATGTATGACAGGAACCCATTCGACTTTCTATAGCAACATTGACCCTTCTACCCAAACTCAACATAAACTAACCAGCTTCTTTATTGAAATTGAAATTGAAATACATAGACAACTTGATCACCTTTCAATATAAAATTGAATATCAAACCAAGTACAAATTGATTATCAAGCAACATTAATCTATGTTTGAATATACACCACCTTTCTACATGCGTAGATTTTAGAACTCAATAATAGACAAATCATTGAACATCTTTGTCATTAACCAAGTCCATAATTTCATGGTTCGAATTGACCTTTACCATCATCACATATCAGTTATGCGATTTGAACATATCAGTAAATACCTGGAGATATTCACCAAATTTATAGATTGTCTTCCACATGGATAGAAACAGAGCCAACTGAAATAGTAAAAATAAAAGAAAACAAAAACATATTATACACAACTCCTTCATGATCCTATAAAATATATTGGAGAGAGTCTAAAAGACTCCCATCTACTGTTGTGACCCTCAAAACAAAAAATCCTTACATTCACAATTCAAAAAATTGAATTTTCTGTAACAAACTACGAAATCTACAAGCTTAGTTTAGATTCAAGACACAAATCAATGTTTTGTTATGCACTTATTAGATTATCAACACATTCTCATTATTTTCAACTTTCAAATTTTGAAAATAAAGTAAGAAATCACACATTCAAATCAAAAACCACAAAATCAGAAAAAACTCAAAACTCTTTCTATTCTTTTCTGATGTATTCGATATCCATTCAATTACATAATCTACCTTTTCAATACTTTCTCATCTCTGCAATTTGGAAGGTGAAATGTCAACACAAAAAAAAAGAAAAGAAAACCATTTTCAAATCATGAAAGCTTGGTCAGGCATCAAAATCTGCTACCAAGTTTTTGAGTTGTTTGCAGTTTGATGTAGCCATCAATTTACTAGTTGGCTTAATTATTTCAAACACACACAAAACACACTTAAAGAAAATTGGCTCAACTTAAAATGAAATTAACTTTGTCCTAAGTGGCTATAATTGGAGAGCTTATAGGATCGCTATTCCATTTATGCCACCACATCAGAGGACTTTATTGCAAATATCAAAATTTTAAAACACACTTAAAACATGATATCAACTTTCTTCATAGCTTTTGCACTTCCTATAGCATAATCTTGTCATGATTTCCTGTTGTGCAATTCAAAAGTATAATTTCATCCTTGTTTTTTCTAGTAGCATTTTAAACCATGTTAGTTCTTTTAGCATGATCTGTCTAGTCTGCTCCTACAACATACTCCCCTATAGAATGAATCTCAAGTCCACTTGAGATGAGGTGTTGTAGTGATGAACCATGCTTGTCGATTTGTTTCTCATCCATCCAAACTACTTCTGTTGCTGATTTGTTCTTCCATTTGACTAAATACTGAGTATATTGTCTCCTTTGAGTCTTCTTTATCTTTGTATCAAGTATCTTCTCCAATTGAGGTGGTGTTGGTTTGGGTATTTGCTGCAAATATGTTGTTACTAAATCTTCATGTGCTGGTTTTGTTTCTAAACCTTTGTATGGTGTAAGATCACAAACATTATATATAGGTGAAATGATAATTTCTAGACATAATTGAATTTTGTATGCATTGTGTCCACATTTTCTAAGATTTGACAACGACCAACCTTCTTAGGTAATAATTTAGTGTTCTTGGTTTGAGGTAGTCTCTCTTTCTTAAGATATTCCCACACTAAATCACCAACATTGAACTATACTTCTTTTCTAATAAAAAAATTCTTTGTATTTCTGATTTGAATTTTGTAGCTACAACTTGACTTGATCTTGGACCTCTTTAATAGCTTCAACAAATTCTTCACCATGTGAACTACTAGGAAAAGTGTTTGGAAGTTCTCTATGCTCAAGAATTCTTCTTGGATGTGTACCATACACAATTTGAAATGGATATTTTCATGTACTTCTATTCATTATATCATTATATGAGAATTCAACTTGAGCAAGTATAGAATCCCATTTTTCTCCATGTTGTTTTGTAAGGCATCTTAGCAAGTTTCCCAAAGATCTATTGACAACTTCCATTTGGCCATTGATTTGTGGGTGATATACACATGAGAAAGATAAGTTTGAGCCAAATTTCTTCCAAAGGGTCCTCCAAAAATGATCTACAAATATGTCATCTCTATCTAATACAATATTCAATAGTAATCCATGAATTTGAACTATCTCTTTGAAGAAGAGATTTGCTACATATGAAGCATCTTTAGTAGATTTGCATGGTAGGAAATGTGCCATTTTACTAAATCTTGCTACAACATTAAAAACACTATCATTCCCCTTTTGATTTCTTGGTAATCCCATAACAAAATCCATATTGTTACTTTTCCATGGTCTTGAAGGAATGGGTAGGGGCTAATATAATCCAACATTAGTACTTTTTCCTTTAATTTTTTGACAAATGATGCATTCTTCCACAATTTTTCTCACATCTTTCTATAATTTTGGCCAAAATTAATGTCTACAAACTAGCTCTAAAGTCTTATCTAGTCCAAAGTGATCGGATAATGCTCCACTATGTTTCTCTTGTATGATATTATCTCTCATTGAGCATTTTGGTATGCAAAGTTGTCCTCCTTTAAATAGTAACCCTTCCTAAATCAAAAAATTTGCATACTCATGGTTGTACCTATCATCTAGATTAGTATATGCTTGATAAATCTCTTTGAAATTAGCACCATTAGCATACATATCTTTTAAACTCGAAACTCCTGTAGTTTCCAACTGAATTTGTGATGTAGTCAAAGTTTTTCTACTTAAAGCATCAACAACTTTATTTGCAACTCCCTTTTTATGCTTTATAGAACAAGTAAAATCTTGTAATGTTTCCACCCATTTCATATGTCTATGATTTAGTTTCTCCTAACTATTTATGAAACTAAGGGCCTGATTATTTGTGTATACAATGAATTCTATGGGCAACAAATACAATCTCCATTTCTTAAGGGAATGGACAATGACATACATTTTTAAATTATATGAAGAATATTTCTATTTAGCTTCATTGAGTTTTTCACTAAAGAAGGCTATAGGTCTACCCTCTTGACTAAGAACACCTCCTATTGCTATGTTTCTTGCATCACATTCTATTTGAAAAACTTTACTAAAATTAGGAAATGTGGGGATTGATTGTTGTGCTACTTTCTTCTTAAGAAGTTCGAAGGCTTCACTAGCTTCTGCTATCCAAAAAAATTTACATTTCTATCCTCCTTTTATAGTATTCAGAATAGGTGCACACATCAAGGTAAGATTCCTAATAAAATTTCTATAGAAAGTGGCTAAACTATGGAAACTTCTAACTGCTGCAATAGTCTTAGGAATTGGCCATGAAAGAATTACACTTACATTATCTTGCTCCATCTTGAGTGTTCCTTTTGAGATTACAAATCCAAGGTACATAAGCTCTTCTTGCATGAAACTATATTTCTCCAAATTAATCATCAACTTTTCTTCTTGTAGCCTCCTTAACACCAAGTCTAGATGTTTCAAATGCTCCTCTTTTGTGATGTTGAAAACTAAAATGCCATCTAGATATACTATCACAAACTTTCCTGCAAAATCTTTGATAACTTCATTCATGAGTCTCATAAATGTACTAGGAGCGTTAGACAATCCAGATGGCATTACCTTCCATTCGTATAATCCCTCATTAGATTTGAATGTTGGTTTTAATTCATCTCCTGACCTAATTTTTATTTGATGGTATCAATTTTTTAAATCAATTTTTGAAGAGTATCTTGCCTTACTAAAAAAATCAAGTAAATCTTCTACCCTAGACATTGGAAATCTATACCTTTGGTGATTTTTTCCAATGCTCTTGAATCTATGCAAAGCCTCCATGTTCCTTCTTTCTTAGGTGCTAGGACCATAGGTACTACACATGGCCTTAGACTCTTTCCAATCAAACAAGCTTCAAGTAATTCTTCAATTTGTCTTACCATTTCTTCATTTTGTTGTGGTGTTAGCTTGTATGCAGCCTTGTTGGGTAACATTGAACTTGGTATGAGATCAATGCAATGATTGATCTCTCACATAGGTGGGAGAATTCTCCACATTCCATCAGCTATTATTTCCTTGTACTTGTCTAGAATTGGTTTAACTTTTGCCACTACCTTTTGTGTCTTCTTTTCTACCACTTCCACCTTCAAGTTCAAAATTTCCATTTCTGATTTTTTTTGCTCAATCTAATTTTCAGCATCCTCTGGTAAATTGTCTTTGAGTATGGGAATCAATGCAAAAAGTGGACACTTCTTTCCTTTAACTTCCTTTAGGAAATCTTTCTTACCCATTACCATGACCTTAGCTTCTATAGTTTTTGGTTCTTCTTGGCTTGGTTTGGTTAGAGATATTAGTTCAATCACCTTTCCATTCTTTGTAATGGTGTATATGTTCTTTACTCCATCATTAATGTGCCTTGAGATCGTATTGCCATGGCCTACCAAAAGGTAAGTGACATGCATCCATATTAATAATGTCAAACAAAAACCTATCTTTGTATGCTCCAATCTGAAATTCCACCCAAGTTTTTTCTTCCACTATAGTTTGTTGTCCTTTATTTAGCCAAGACACTTTGTAAGGATAGAGGTGAGGTGTTCTTGGTAATTTTAACTTCTCCACCATTTCAAGAGCTATGAATTTTTTTGTAGAACCAGAGTCTACCAATACCTTGCAATCTTTTCCCCCAGACTTACAAGTAATTCTAAAAATAGATTTCCTTTGTGGTGGTTTTGTTTTTATAGACATCTTCAGAAGTGTTCTTCTCATCATAAGGGCTTCTCCTCTCTCTAGATAACCATACCTATGTCTAAATCATTTTGTGAATCAACCTCTTGTGCAAGGTGTATTCTCCTTTCTCCACGAGTACTAGAGGTTTCCTTTGCTAGAAATTTGTGTGCCATGTGACCTTCTTGGTTACAATTATAACATCTTATTGTTCCATTCGTTCTTCCTGGTGATCTTGTTAGTTTGTGGTGACTAATCAAGGAAGTACCAAAAAAAATTTGGGCCCTATTTTATCAAGATTTTGGGCCAATATGTAATTATTAATTATAACCCTAAAGTGATACAAATTCTTGTATAAAAGGAGCTCAGGGTTAAGGGTTTTCATAGTTTGTGTGATGTGAAAATTGTTTCTTGTGGCGGTATTGAGCTGTAAGGAATTATAGATTGTAATTAGGTTGTAATCACTGGATCATAATAATATTGGACCTTGCTGTTTAGTGAATGTAGCCTAGGCTTTGGGTGAACCATGCCAAATCTTAGTGTCTTGTGTTCTCTTCTATGCAATCTATTATTTTTTGATATTTTTTATATTTGCATGTAATTGTTATTTCTATCTATGGTTTTACCCTAACAGATCTTCCTCTGAAATTTAGTCTTCTACCTCTGAAACTTCCTCTGAAATTATCAAACCTGGTTACTTCATTATATGTCTCTCGTTGTGGTTGAAAATTTTGGCTTCTTCCTCTAAATATGCCTCTTCCTTTGAATGACTATCTTCCTCTACTTCTATTGCTATTCTCTTGTCTTTTTTTGATTTTCTCCTCCACTTTCAAAGCTAGTTGTTAACACTTAGCCATTGTGTTGGGACTCAACAATTTCAACTCCTCTTGTATGTTCATTCTTAGACCATTTAAGTATCTTGCTATCTTGACACTCTCAAGTTCTACCAATTTTGATCTTAGACTCAATTTTTGGAATTCCTCAGTATAAGTGCAGATATCCATATCTCTTTGTCTGAGAATCTACCTCTTCTGGTGTAATTGTACTTCATAATCTTTAGGTTGATAAGTCTCTTTCACCATAGAAACCATCTTCTTCCATGAACACATTTTCTTCTTGTCTTCCTTTACTCTTTCTTCTTATAGAAAATTCCACCATGTAAGGGATGCTTCCTTCATCTTAGACATAGACAAATTGATTTCTTGTGATTTTGAAATCTTCTCACATTCAAAGTAATTCTTTAAAGCTTCAATACATTCCAAAATTGCTTCAATATCCATCTTTCCTGTAATATACGTAACTTAGTGGATTTTCCTCCAAAGCCTTCAAATATTTAATAAATGGCTTCTCAGTTTCAGATACCTCATCCTCATCATCATTTGGGACTTCTTCTTCATCATCTTCTTCTTTCATTTCTTTTTTCTCAACCACATTTTTCACGTGTTCCAACTTATTTTCTAATTATGCTAATATCCCCTTCACTTCTCTATTCTCTATTTGGTAGAGTTCTTCTTGATCCTCAACATTTTTAGCTAATTCGATCACCATCTTTCTTGACCCTACCGAGGACTCTTGATCAAGTATATATAAAACATGTAGCTTCACAAAATTTGAGGACTCTTGCTCTGATACCAAAACTGATGTAAAGCCTCACCTTGGAAAACTTAGGAGGAAATAAATCACTCAATTGAGTTTGCATCAAGGGGTTCATGCACCTTCGGGATCGATTATTCCATTTAACTCAGATTGATATCTATCTTACTCTCTTAATACCATTAATGTGTAGACACACGAAATGAACCCATTCGACATTGTGTAGAAACATTAACCCTCCTGCCCAAACTCAACTTAACCCAACCAACTTCTTTATTAAAATTGAAATACATAGACAACTTTATCACCTTCAAATGTAAAACTGAATATCAAACCATGTACAAATTGACTATCAAGAAACATTAATCTATGTTTGGAAATACAACACCTTTCTACATGCGTGGATTTTAGAACCCAATAATAGACAAATTGCCGAACATGACATCCTTTGTCACTAATCAAATCTACAATTTCATGGTTCAAACTAACCTTTACCACCATCAAATATTAGTTATGTGATTTCAACATATTGGTGAATACATGGAGATATTCACTGAATCTATAGATTGTCTTTTGCGTGGATATAAATAGAGCTAACTGAAATAGTAAAAAGAAAAGAAAAGAAAACATATTATACAAAACTCCTCCACAATCCCAAAAAATAGATCATAGAGAGTCTAAAAGACTCCCATCTACTGTCACGACCATCAAAACAACAAATTCTTACATTCACAATTTAGAAAATTGAATTTTCTATAACAAACTACAAAATCCACAAACTTAGTTTAGATTCAAGACACAAATTAATGTTTTGTTATGCACTCATTATATTATCCACATAATCTTAGAATTTCAGACTTTTGAATTTTGAAAAGCAAGAAATCACACATTTAAATCAAAAACCACAAAATCAGAAAAAACTCAAAACTCTTTCTATTCTTTTATGTTTGATTCGATCTCCATTTGGTTACATAATCTTCCTTTTCAATACTTTCCCATCTCTGCAATTTGGAAGGTGAAACATCAACTCAAAAACAAGAAAAACATTTTCAAATCATGAAGGCTTGGCCAGGCATCAAAATCTACCACAAACTTCTCCAGTTGTTTGTAGTTTCGTGTAGCCATTGATTTCCTAGCTGGCTTAATTATTTCAAACACACACAAAACACACTTAAAGAAAACTAAATCAACTTAAAATGAAATTAACTTTTTCCTAATTGGCTATAATTGGAGAGCTTATAGGGTTGCTATTCCAATTATGCAATCACATCATAGGACTTTATTAAAAACATCAAAATTTTAAAACACACTTAAAACATGACATCAACTTTCTTCATAGTTTCTACACGTCCTATAGCATCATCTTGTTATGTCTTCTTGTCATGCAATTTAGAAGTATAGCTTCATTCTTGTTTGTTCCTGTAGCATTTTTAACCACGTTAGTTCCCATAGCATTATGTGTCTGGTCTATTACTGCAACAAAAACCTTAGTGGGGATGATACCCACAAGTCCATGGACTAATATAAATATTTCCTTATTAGGATAGCTAACCTTGTTAGGAGTTGATACAAATCATTTAGTGCATTAGTATTTGTTAAAGAACAAGTCCCTATCAAAGGAAAACAAATCCCTACTAAAAGGTTCACAACCATGTTAGGAGTTAATAGAGAGGAAAAGGCTTACTACTTGGGACATCACTCAAAGGGTGAAGGCTGAAGAAACCTTTAAGAGGACTCACTGTCTAGAATGAAAATGTTAAATCCACCTTTGATGAGCTAACTGAATGAGAACTTTGTTGCCTATTGGTGTATGGCTCTATACATGTTGATTAGTCTCATATAGGGAAAACGTTTTTTTTGAGGATTTTTTCTTAGTTTAGTTAAATAATGTTTAGTAAGATAATTTTACATAATTTCCAATCATTTTTTAAGGTTGCAACTCATTGGGCTTTAAAATGCAAAAGTTGCTCGAATTAGCAATGTTATAAAAATCAATATTTTTGCAAAAGAGAGGGGAAAAAACCATGCAAAAGAAGTTGAAAAGTCACTACATGAACAAAAAATAGTTACAATAATTCATTATTCACTTCAATAAGCCTTTTGGGCTTCTTTTGCATGGATTGATCAAGATTTGAAGTGATTTTTTCAACAAAATTTCTCTAGTTCCTTACTTTTTCTAACTATTAACAGTCTAAAAATGGTTTGTTATGATTCATTTTTCTTCATCCTCACAATTTCACAATGATTAGGGTTGATCTTACTTTGACTACAATTTATCTTGGCATTGGTTTCATGTTATTTCGTTAAGTTTCAAATAAGATATCATAATTTTTGTATTGAAGCATTTAAAACCCCACAAATAGTAACCAATGCACTTGTAAAATGTAAAAAAATCATTTGGAATGGGGAAACATGCCCAATTCTTATCTATTAGTTCATTTTTGTATGTCGTTTGTAACACCCTGCCAAAGATCCCAAAAGAAATTAACCTAAAGTTCACTAAGTTTTCCAAACATTTTTTTTGAAAGATAATAACTTAACAACAACAGATATAATGTAGTGAAAGCATTAACATTCACATATATACAACACCATCATAAACATATTACATCTCTCAAGGTCCCATGATGCCGAATCACATATAAGTTTAATTAATACTAAAACCAATATATAACACATCCATATTAAAGAATTACTACAAGTATGAATCCATTTAAATAATATGCAATTACAGGATGTCACTTGGCAATAAACATAATGCACAATCATCCATTGTACAAGTCATAGGGTATGAGAGGCTAAAATAATATACATCAAGAAATAGATTACATCACCTTGTAAGATCTATGAAATCAAACACAATACACTTAGAGTATAACTATCTATCATAGTAATACAAGAAACAAAATGAAAGAGAGTCCAAAGCAGGCAACTCTAGCCATGACATTGAATTGTCGGATCTCAATGGTATAAGAAAATGCACCACCACTTGACCTCATGGAACCTAAATGGCCCACTCCCATCATGCTGAGGAAATAAACTTAAGCCCCAAATGAATAATAAACTCAAAAGTCAAAGACCAACATCTAGGTTCAAGGAATCACTTGAAAGAAAACTATCTCAAAGGGTATCAAGGCACAAGTATCAACTATTCCCAGAGGCACCATAGACACATAGGAAATCTTCTATGCAAGTGGGCAAGTGTCATCGTATGAGCCTGTTAGGATTAACCCAGATAGAAAATAATAGTTACATGCAAATATAACCAATATCAAAAAATAATAGATCACATATAAGAGAACACAAGGCACCAAGATTTAATGTGGTTCACCCAATCCCTAGGCTATGTCCATCAACAAAAAGTCCAATATTATTATGATCTAGTGATTACAACTTGATTAGAATCCGTAATCCCTTATAACTCAATATCGTCGCAAGAACCAATTTTTTGCATCACACATTATAAAAATCCCTAACCTTAATCCTTTTTATACAAGATTTTTTCCACTTACAAAATTAGGGCTAGAATAATATAAAAATAGTAGCTGACACCTTTTACAACATAAGGTCATTTTTTTGGCTTCCCCAAAAACCCTCGCGGGAGTATTGCCCCTCGAACACACCCTATACTGCGATAGGGAGCACACCTAGGACGCTGCCCTAGGACCCCGCAGGGGCACTACCCCTAAACCCACATAAAAATAATCTAGAGGGAAATTGCACTGAATAAACCTCTAAGTTTGATTAGGCTCCACATCACAACAATCTCCCACTTGGAAACTGATCAGACTCCACAATAATAACTTCCCACTTGGAGACTAATCATAGCACCACTAATCCTATAGCTCCCACTAGAATATATCAAACCACCTCGAACTCTGCTATTCTTTTATTCTATTTAGTCTTAAAGACCAATCAAAGCTAAAAAGGAGTTCAACTTTTCCCTTGTTACTACCTTGGTAAACATATCTATTGGATTATCACCTGTATGTGTCTTCTCCAGCTTTAACTGTCCAACATCCAAAACTAACATAATGAAATGGTACCAAAACTGTATGTTTTTTGTCTTTGAATGTAGAGTTGAATTCTTTGCAAGATGAATGACATTCTGGCTACTTGTAAACAAATAGTTATCCCTTCGAGGGTGTCCCAATTCTTCTAGGAAGAACTAAAGCCATATCATCTCCTTGGCTTCCTCTATAGCAGCAACATACTTTGCCTCTATAGTGGATAAAACATTAACCTTTTGCAACCTAAAAACTCAACTCACTACTGTACCACCAACAGTAAATACATAACTTGTAATACTTTGCCTGGTACCAATATCCCCTGCCAAATTTGAGTCAACATAGCCCTGTAAATCAGTAGTAGAGCCCCCAAAATGTAGACACTTACTGGTTGTTCCTCTCAAATATCTAAGAATCTATTTAATTGCATTCCAATGCTTAATTCCTAGATGACTCATATACCTGCTAACAACATAGCCTTGCAAATCAACATAGCAACAACATACTCTACTTTTGTAGTGGATAAAGCATTAACCTTCTGCAACCTAGAAACCCAACTCATTGCTACCCCACCAACAATAAATACATTACCTGCAATACTCTACTTGGTACCAATATCCCTTGCCAAATCTAAGTCAACATAGCCCTGTAAATCAATAGTAGAGCCCCCAAAATGCAGACACTTATTGGTTGTTCCTCTCAAATATCTGAGAATCCATTTAATTGCATTCCAATGTTTAATTCCTGGATGACTCATATACTTGCTAACAACTCCTACTGCATGTGCAATATTTGGCCTAGTACATACCATAAAATACATCAAGATTCCTACAACTAAAGCATAAGGTACCTTAGACATCTTATCCTCCTCTTCTTATGTCTTGGGACATATCTCCTTGATCAAATTCACATGACCAGGTAAACGTGCGTTGATAGCTTTAGCATTCTCCATAGAGAAATGTTGCAACACCTTCTGAATATAATCAGCCTAAGATAAAGTCGATCTTTTTTTCTGCCTATCTCTACAAATCTTCATACCAAGGATTTTTTTTGTAGCCCCCAAATCCTTCATAGCAAATACATGTGCTAACTAACATTTCAGTGCCTTAATATGATCCATGTTAGACCCAACTACAAGCATATCATCAACATATAAACATAAAATAATGTAGCTGTCATTATCTAACCTCTTAAAGTAAACACAATGATCTAAATGACACCTATTGTATTTATGCTCATGCATAAACTTGTCAAATTTTAAATACCATTGCCGAGGTGCTTGCTTCAAGCCATAAAAACTTTTCTTCAATCTGCAAACTAATTTCTCGTTACCTTTGACCTCAAATCCCTGTGGCTGTACCATATATATCTCTTCATCCAAATTTCCATGAAGGAAGACTCTTTTAACATGAAGCTACTCTAAATTCAAATCTTCAGTAGCCACAATACTTAAAATAGTGCGAATAGAAGTCATTTTAACAATAGGAGAAATTATCTCATCAAAATAAATGCTCTTTTCCTATGCAAACCCTTTTACCACTAACCTAGCTTTAAATCATTTCTTACCTCCATCCTCTTCTTTTAACCTATAAACTGATTTATTCTGTAAAGTCTTTTACCCATAGGAAACTTGCATAACTCTCATGTCTTATTTTTTAGGAAAGAGACCATTTCTTCTTTCATTGCAGACTTGTACTGAATCTTTGTATCCACCTGCACAGCTTCATCATAACATTTAGGTTCACCAGCATCAGTAAGTAAACTAGAATACAAGGAAGGAGAAAATATTTCTGGAGGTTTACACATCCTTGTTGACCATCTAACATGCACTAGGGTGTGTGGTATTTGTTGTTGCACATCATGAGGAATTGTTGGAACATCAACTTTAGAATATCTTCCAACACTATAAAATCATTTTCTTTCTTCTCATGTTGCTACAATAGATCTTTGTACAACACTTTCTCATTGAATATGACATCCCTACTTCTTACAATTTTAATGATTTTAAAAATCCTAAAGCCTATAACCAAATTCATTAATGCCATATCCAACAAATACACATTTCTTTGACCTAGCTTCCAAATTGGTTCTATTTTCAAAATCTATATGAGCAAATGCTTCACAACCAAAGTTTCCAAGAAAAGAATAACTCACCTTCTTATTAGTCCACGCTTCCTCTAGAATTCCACAATCCAATGGAGTAGAGGGACCTCTATTAATCAAATAAACAACAATATTAACAGCCTTTTCCCACATGTTTAAGGGTAACCCTACATGCAACTTCATGCTTCTTGCATGCTCCATTATAGTCTTGTTCATGCGTTCAACCACTCCATTTTCTTGTGGAGTCCTTGGAACAATTTTCTATCTACAAATACCATTAGCGGAACAATAATTTTCAAATTCATGACTGGAATATTCACCACCATTATCAGATCTGAGACATTTTAATTTCTTTCCAGTCTCATTTTCAACCAAGCCTTTCCATTTCTTAAAAGTTTGAAATACATCAGATTTTTTTCTATGGAAATAAACCCATTCTTTTCTAGTTGCATCATCAATAAATGTAACATAATAATGAAAGCCACCAAGGGAAGATTCCTAAGCTGGTCCCCATACATCTGTATGCACAAACTCTAATTTCTCACTTTTGTTTTCCTTCCCAGTCCTTACAAAACTCACTCTCTTTTGTTTTCCATACACAAAACTTTCATAGAAATCCATATTAACACATTTTAGACCTGGTAAAACTTTCTTTGAATGAAGTACTTTCATACCTTTCTCAATCATGTGCCCAAGCCTGTTGTGCCACAACGCTGTATCAGAATCTACAATAGCTATTTGTTCTCCTTGTTCAACTGCAACAACTATTCCTGAACATTCATTTTTCTCTGAAACAATCAAAGTAGAAGGAACAATATGACTTGTACAAAGATATAAGGTGCCTACTCTCACACCTTTTGTTACTACAAGGGAATCTTTTGAAACCTTCTAATTTTTATCATTAAAAGTAACTACGCAACCCTCATCATCGAGTTGCCTTGCTGAAATTAAATTTCTACTCAACCTTGGAACATGTCTTACTTCATGTAGTAGCCAATGTTTCCTATTCTACAATTTAATCTTAACTTTTTCCCTTTCCAACAGTTTGACAGGGTTCATTATCTACTAAATAAACAAGCCCAAAATTCCTTTGGACATAATCAATGAAATAATCTCTATTCAAGGTGTAGTATGAAATGAAGCACCAAAATCTAAAATCCATGAATCATCAATACTTTTTGAAGACAAAAGCAAAGCGTCCTCTTCAGATTTGTCACTTACCACATTTGCCTCCTTGTTCCCTTTTGGTTTATCTCCTTCATTGTTCTTTCGAGTCCAACAATCTTTGCTCTTATGCCCTAATTTTTGACAGCACCAACAATCTCTCGATCCTTTGGATTGAGACCTCTTCCCCTTTGACTTTCCTCTTGATTTCCCATAATTTATGGAATTATTTCCTCTCTCAATCGTTCTGCCTCTACTTTGTGCATTCAAAGCACTTCCTAATGTAGATCCAATTGAGGTTTTCCTATGAGTTTCCTAACTCAAAATAACACCAATCACATCATCATATTTTAGGGTACTAGATCCAGAAACAAAATTACTCACAACAATTACCAAGCCATTCTAGCTTTTAGGAAAAGAACACAAAATCAAGAGAGCCCTAATTTCTTCATCAAAATTGATATCCATAGAAGATAACTGACTAGTAATAGTATTAAACTCATTTAAATGATCTGCAACAGATCCACCTTCTGTCATTTTCATATTAAATAAACACTTCATGAGAAATACCTTGTTTGAAGTAGAGGGCTTTTCATACAGTTTCACTAGTGTTTGCATCAACTCTTCTGTTGTCATCGCTTTTGTAATATTAAATGCCACTGATGGTGCCAGGCATAATCGAATGCTTCCAAGTGCCTTTCTATCCAAAAGATTCCAGTCTTCATTTGTCATAAATCCCCAATTCTTGGTTTTTCCATCCAACGACTTCCATAAATCCTTCTAATAAAGATAGTCCTCCATTTGCAGTTTCCATAACTAAAAATTATGTGCATTAAACTTGTTAACACTCAGCTTACCCTCGTCTGCTATCGCTCCCAGTCAACCATGAGACTCCCACTCAACTATGAGACCTTCCTGCAAAAGATTGCTAAAAATAAAATGATGACGGTATGGCTAAAAAAAAATGATGACCATCTGGCTCTTATACCACTTGATAGGATTAACCTCAAACATAAAATAATAGTTACATTCAAATATAAACAATATCATAAAATAATTGATCGCATATAAGAGAACACAAGGCCCCAAGATTTAACGTGGTTCACCCAATCCCTGGGTTATGTCCACCTACAACAAGTCCAATATTATTATGATCTAGTGATTGCAACCTGATTACAATCTGTAATCCCTTATAGCTCAATACTGCTGCTAGAACCAATTTTTTGCATCACATATTATAAAAATTCCTAACCCTAACCCTTTTTATACAAGCTTTTTGTCACTTAAAAAATTAGGGCTAGAACAATATAAAAATAGTAGCCGATGCCTTTTACAATAGAAGGTCATTTTTTTGGCTTTGGGGGCACTACCCCCAAAAACCCTCGTGGGGGCATTGTCCCTCGATCCCACCATGTACTGTGATAGAGAACACACTTGGGGCACTACCCTAGGACCTCGTAGGGGTGCTACCCCTTCACCTTGTCTTGGGGGCATTGCCCCAAAACCCCCATAGAAATAATCTAGAGGGAAACTGCATTGAATAAACCTCTAAGTTTGATTAGGCTCCTCATCACAACAAAGCCAACTCTAAGGTTACCTTGGCAACCTCTCTAGACTTTGGACCCCTAGTGTCTCTATGTAGCTTCGCTATCCTTTCGTATAGACAAGACATACTAATGAGTCAAATCTAAGGTTACCCTGGCAGTCTCTCAGGACTCTGCCCCCTACTGACTTTATGTGGTACCTTATCTTATTAAGTTATTTTAAACCCATTTCATGAAATGTGACCACTTATTAAAACAACCTACAACTAGGCAGCCTTAGTTAGGGCTTCAACCTCCATTGCAAGCCACTTCCCAAAATAAAATACATATAACCTACTCGAAACTCAACAAAAGAAAAAGATCTCAAATGACCATAAACCACACATCAGTTCTTAAACAAGAAACTGCAAAAAACTAAAATATTACTGATCATAATCATAGATTCCACCAATACTATCATCCTAATAGGACTAATCCAACATCAAGTACACATAAACCAAATCCATGTCATAACATGACATCACCAAAAACAAACCACATAATCACCTCAGTCCTATACAAGCAACTGGGAAGCAATCACAAACAACCAATCAAAGACTCAAAAGGTTATACCAGAAAAGACAGATCATCCACCTCAGTTCTACACAAGAACTAGAAAGCACATCAAAACATCTAATCAAACTCATCATAGCACACACATGACAAACCACCATGGTCAAGTATAAAAGATCATATAAAAAGAAACATCATGACATTACATAACATAACTCCCAAGCCTCTGGTAAACATCTTGACTAGTCAAAGCTAAGTCAACCTTGAAACCCAACACCAGTAAATCACACTTCACATGAAGAGTACATAAAACAATCATCTTCATAATTCATTAGGTTTTGAAAACACAACAATTCAATTTTCACTTATAGGTTTTCAAGTTCTCATTTTCATTTTAAAGTATTGTAGTTCATAATGTGTTCAATCTCAATCAGGGTTTTAGTGTCCATTTCTCTAATTGCCAGATTCACTATGGTTTTCGAGTTCACTATAATCCCAGACAATTCAATAATTCATATAAAGTCATTTAAGCATTGTTTCATAGTTCAATTCATTATGAAAACATGAGTTTAGGTTTTTATTTCTAAGTTTTTGACTTTATAAAGTTTATAAATTTTCCCAATAATAAAACGCATTTCCACTTTTAAATTCGATCACCCAATTACCACTAATTTCTAAAAATAAAAATGCCTCTATTAAATATTATAAAATAATTTAAATAATAATGATTGATTTAGTAATTAAAAAAAAGATTATTAATAAACATAATTACTAATTAATAATATGATAAAAATTAATTCAAATTCATTAGATAACATTTCATATTAATTTTATTAATAAATAATAATTATCAAACAATATTATTTACCATTTAATAATCATTAATTTAAAATTAACTTTAAATATTTAATAAATTATAAATATTTAATATAATTACAAACATATTAAATTTATTAATTAAAAACTAAATTTAATTTTCTTATAAAATTTTCATTAGATTAAATCATTAATTATCTTTTAATTTGATTTAATTATAACAACAAATCATCACAGACCCACAAGACAAAATACGAAAACCCATCATAAAGTACAGAATACCACAACAAAATCTAGTGTCAAAATCATGAATTCACATCACTTGATGAATTTGAAAAGGTGAAACTAACTCAGATACTTGTCCTATTTTCTAGGACAATTGGCTTAGGTTAGTGTTAGTGCTTATACGGACCCCCTTCTCAAAATTTTCAAAATGTGAGTCTTTGCCATCTCAATACTTGCTTGAGACTTATATCTTATTTCACCTCAGGCCTTGAACCTCTTTGAACTAAGTTTTAAATAGTTCAAAATAGTTCAAAGTGGTTCAAAATGGTTCGAAATGGTTCAATTTGCATAACCAGATTCACAGGTTTAGAGTTTTAGAGATTTAGAATTCAGTTCGAATGTTCAGGTCGGTTCATTAGGATTCAAAATAACTCCTTTTCAAAATGAAGATCATATGTTGACATCCTAAGTTCAATAGTATTGAAAACTTTGAGAGTTCAAGTCTCTGAACCACGAAATTGTAAGTGTAAAATGAACACTACATTGATGATCGATACTCACTAAATACCTCCAATTTAAGACAAGAGACATGTCGGGTGATATGTAGAAGCCTTACACAAGAATACAATGTTTCATAGATTATTCAAATAAAGCTTCAACATCATCAAATGCATAGAGGATTTGGCATACTATATCTGGGGTATTAAGTCAAAGATTCCCATTGCAATGCATGGATTGGTTCAAAATATAAGTATGAATTGATGGTTGTCATTTAGAAGTGTGGTAGTGTGCATCAGATGTTCTTGCACCATATTTTCTAGTCCAAGGAAATCAAAATTTCACATGTACAAGAGGCAGAGCATTTCAGAAAGTAGTAGTTCAAGGGCATCTATGCAATATTAGTTCTTCATATCATGAAAATTGAAAGGATGATGTTTCGTGAAGAAAAATTGCAATATATATAAAATTGCTATGAATCCATCAAAATACTCCATGTACTTCTATGAGTAGTTTCCCCATGGTGTCTTATACCAAACTTGCAAGTATACCTATCAGGTTCTAATGAGTCCTATGCAGTTCTTCACAAAATTCAAATCGGAAGTCATCTAATAGATGTATTTCATGGATCAGCGCATGCATATTGATTAAAGCCGATACATGAGAAATATACCCATACCTCAAAAATGGAAATCATGGAGGACTAGTTTTTGAATGGTTTATATAATGAGATACCAAAATTGTATGGAGGAGATTACAGAGTGACTGTGCAAATGAAATGAATTAGAATATATAACAATTTCTAGAGTGATAAAATTGGTCTCGGTGCGGGGGCCTTAACTCCCAACTCCACTGTTGGATTTTTGCAAAATTGAAATATGTTGGACGCAACCTAGATATCTAAACTATCAACAGAGGGATCTTAAAAATTCAATTTGGTTTGTGAGATATAGGTGACTGTGTACAAGTATATCAAAATTATATAGAACAGTCATAAATGCAAATGATATAAAAATAGTCATATTTCGGGGGCCATATCTCTTAATCGGATTGTTGGATTGGGCTGAATTTTGGATATTTCTTGGAAACCCTAATTATATAATTCTTATCCAAATATTTTTATGAGATTCATTATGGATCAAAAGTTATGGGTTTCTGTTTGCACCTCTATCAGATCAGCAATAACAGTCACAAATGCAGATGATAGGAAAATTGGTCTCAGTTTAGGAGCCGTAACTCCCAGCTCCACCGTTGGATCTTTGTGAAATTTAGATATGTTGGAGTAATCCTAATTTTCTAAGTTTTGATTGGAGTGATCTTTAAAATCCTTTTGGGTTCGTGAGATACGTGTGACTATTTGTAACTCTATCGGATCAGCACTCTATCACCAACAAATGCCACCTGTCGGCATATTTTAGAGGTCGTGTCATCAGATAAATATTCATTATGCCACATATCATATAATAAAGATAAAATTTAAAGAACATAAGGATCATGAGGATATGACTAGAAGTTACTAGAGAGAGTCAGTTCCAAGAAACAATTATTATTATAACCGACCAATCTCCTCGACGAAAAATAAGATAAATAGGTAGCAGCAAGTGAAAAAAGGGGGTTCCGCTTTTTCCTTCTGAAAGGAGAGGAAAAAATGGGTGCTACAGTAGAGGGAGTTTTTTAGTTCTTCCTAGTTTTTGAGAGATCAAACTTTGGAGTTGTTGAAGAACAAAGTCTTTATTTATTTTTCTGAATTGTGTGTTAGAAGAAGGGGGGAAATTTTGATTTTGAATGTAATGTAGGGAAGGGATTTATGTTTTCCTTTAGGTTGTGATTTTCTGATGCAATGTGTAATAAGATGTTTTGCTATCTTTTACACTTTAGAGAAGGGAGATTTGGAAGATAACTGTATATCAAAACTTGGGGTTTGGACAATTTTCTTCCCACTGATTGTGATCTTTGTATGACTTTCAGTTTTCTCTAATGCATTTAAATGTTGTAGTTTCCTGAATACATTTTGATTTCAAGGTATCTTCAAAGTTCTAATTCTTCATTTTCTCAAGAGGATGGAAGATACACTCTTCGTTTTCATTCGCTTTGTAATGCAACATATGGGCAAATGAACTTTGTGTCATTTGCTGTTCTTTTCTTTTCAATTATTTAGTCTCCACATCTATGTTGTATTTTCTGTATTTACAGATAGATGTTTGTATACCTTTTGTGCTTTCTGGTTAAAAGCATTCGTATTTGAATTCATTGTAAATAATGTATGAGGAGTTGTACTTGGATAAATTCAGAGGGCATTTACACTTTTCAATAGTGAAATGAACCAACTGTTAGTGTATATTTAGTCTTCCTATTTGGGCTTTGGAGTTAATTTGTATATTTTTCTTTGGAGGACAATCTGTTCACTAACAAATTTTTGGTGACTCCATTGGGGAATCGAAAATGATAGATCAATGGTTTTCTTTCCTTAGTTAAATTTGTTATCTCTGCAAGTAGATATTGGTGACTCTATTATAAACTTTTGGAATTCTTGGTTAAAGAGTCCAGTGTTTTCATTTTTAGGATTTGAGGTACCTCCCCAAGAGTGGAGGTTGACAGCTCTATTGAAGAAAGATACCCAGTAGCCTTTGTTATCCATGAAGAGATCTTAAAAGAAATGGATTCCAACAAGAGATGAAGATACCTTCAATATCTTTATCTTTATCCCATAATTCAAGGACAATCCTATCAGAGAGGTTACCAAAGAAGTTACAAAACAAGTAGGCTGGCTGAAATCTTTTTACAATGCCATTCTCATAAAGAAGAGACCCCAGGTGCAATATTTAGAAGAAGAAGGATATGCATTTGAAAAAGAAGAGACAACTAAAGTGGAATACAAGCAGGAGAAAGATATTGAAGAAGAAGGAACTGGAAGCCAACAAGATGATGAATATCTAGATGCCTTTCAATTGCACAT